>OZ010793.1:190368768-190394768 GCA_963932465.1 Maratus speciosus | reverse complement strand
CTCTTGTCATCAGCTGTTTGCGAATAGCCGACATAGCAGGACGCGAGTTCCAGTCTCGAACACGAGCAGCCGATTGACAATAGAACAACGAAAAATCAAGAAAATTATGCAAAAATCACTATCACAGCACCTCTTTACTGCGGGATATTTCAAGAAGGAACTGCTGACCATAGCCAAAAACATGCACAAAAAATTTGGTTCAATTCTATGCATAATTTTATTCAGTTTTAGATGGTACAGTAATGAAAATGGCACAGACATCGCTATCGAAGTACCCCTACGGGCACAATATTTTTCACCGTTTCACATTCTCAAAAACTCGAACGGCTTAGAAGAAGAATAAATTGTAAGTTAACAACATTGCGTTATTACAAATTCTAGTATCGTAAACGCATTTTTTAATGTTATAGGTATGAAACAAATTCCTAAATACAATAGAATATGTTCATTAGATTTTGTTGAATTTTTATTACTCATCCTTTGTTGCTTATCTAAATTTACCTCGACTTACGTCGCTAGTCCTAAAACGAATTGCTGACGCAAATCGAGGTTCTGCTGTATTTTATAAAAGTAGCAAAAATTTATATTAAATTTGTGTTGTACATTTCCCAGTAACTGATATACTATTAAATAAAATTCGAAAACTGTTCTTATGGGGAATGTATAAAGGAATATTATCCAATATCACTTTTATTTCACCAAATAAAACTAACTTTTTTGAATTTCAGGATTGCCACGCTTCAGGGAATTTTCCAGGTTATGTATAACTACTTGTTTATAGAAAAAAAATCTGGGTTAAACGCAGGAAATTTCGCCTTATTTAAGGAAAGATTTTGCATAAGAAAACACTAGTTTATTATTTATATATATATATTTTTTTAATTCAAAATGTGCAAATTATGAATAAATATAGTAGAATTCCATGCTTTGCTTTGGGATGTTTGAAATTTTGTGTAGTTTTTTTCGTCTTTAGTTTCCGTTAAAAAATAATAATGAGCATGATAAAATTCTTTTTATTATTTTAAAGCTTTTCATTAAGATGTTCTATCAACATACAATTAATAGCTCCATTTTTTTTTCTTGTAGTGCTGGATAAAATTTGAAATCAGACAGGAAATTCGGATAATAGCTTGATATCGGTTATTTATCACTTATCAATATTTTTATATAAATGATTTATAATTTTTGCAATCAATCACGACCGATATTTCAAAAGAAACTGTCGAAAGCGCACGTTACCTTAATTTAAATTTTCATTGATAAAAAACATAGCATTTTTTTAACGGCCATTCAATAAAGCAAATATTTATAATTCAAATCAGTTTTGTATCTATGATTATTCTGCAAATTTGGAATTTTATTTTGATGTAAATATTATAAATATAAAGGTATTGATTCACAACTTATTAAGAAATATATTAGAGTTAATTAGGAACGACCCTTGTATACTGTTAATACATTGTATAGCACCAGAATATACATTGATAATACTTACTATAGTGCACTGCTTTTAATTATATTGAAGGTTTTTTCGGAACGTTAAATTTTGCGTTTAATGCGGGTTTTTATTAAACACAGGTTCCGGTTTCTTAGATTTAAATCTATTTTTTTTTCATTTGAAAATAAAAAAATAAATATATTTTATTTAATCTTAACTTGCTGAAAAACCTATATGCATTGGTAACATTGCTTTATAATAATAACTATAAACTGAGTAGCTAAATGTAATAGCAAAAATTAAAATACATAAGCTAATCAAACAAAATAAATCGAAAAATATAATCATAGCAAAGTAGAGGAAAATTTATCACTGGAACAAATCAGACAAAAGACATTCTTTTAATTTTCCTGTACCTGACAACTTTTCAAATTAGTTCCACAACTTTACCGGTTACAAAGTTTCATGTTGAAGTCGCAAAAAGATTCAGGAAATATTTTCATCATTCTTATCAATGGTTCTCTGGACTTCTAAAAACTTGAACGGAATTTTAGTTAATTTTTATTTTCTACTTTTAATATTCAAAACTTCAATAAAGTAATAATTTCAGTATTTTTCAGCCACTCTTAAAATCCTTGCATATTATAAAATTAAAATAACCCAAATAATGTAAATAGTATTCTAACTAGTGATATAAAAATAGCGAAAAGGTTAAAATATTATTTTAAAAAATCCTGTTTTCAAAAAATATATTTTTAGTATATGCTTGTATTGTAGAAATAAATTTCAAAAAACATTTATTTATTCGTCATTAGTCTTCTTCACGCCGGGAAAAAAAACATGTTTTAAATGCAATTTAACTTTCTGCTAATAAAAACAAATCCTCTAATAAAACAACAGTAACAAATGAATACTGAAGCAATAGGTTAACTGATAAAATTGTGGGAAGCATACTTTTATTCAATGCTATTTACTGACATTTTTTTATTATTTTTTTTAATTTATTATATGAGTGTCAAAAGCACATTTAATTACATAATGTATTTGAATACTACGTACATTTGCGTTGCACAAAATTATATGTAACTACAAAAGTATAATATTTAAAGTCTCATTTTTCGTCTTTTAGAGCCTTTTTTACATAATTTTCTGTTGTCAGATCTCTATTCATGAATAAAAAAAACAATTTAACAAATTACAACGACCATTTGGAAAATGATTTTTTCACGACTAAAATTTAAGACATAAAAAATCGCACGGATTTGATCATACATTACGTACGCCATTAATTAAACATTAATAGTGTTATTACCCGTAAAAATTGCAAGCGACAAAAATCGCCTGCGACTCGTCAGATTTCCTGAAACTTACGTATTATCCACCTGAAACTTACGTATTATCCAAGCATTTCACTGGCTGTTCGGGAAAACGCTTTTCAATCGTCAGATTTCCACGAAATCTGACGACCAATTTTAAATAAAATTTCATTCTTAACTTTCTAAACATCCCACAATGTTACGTTTTACACCGTCGTATAGTGAAAAAAAAATGTACTGTTAAATGCAATTTGTTTGAAAGCTGTATCTCAATTTGTTTCTGAGTTATAAATATTTTTTTTGTAGTTTTTATTACGTTTTTGTCATAGAGGCAACATAAGTATCAATCTCCGTTGAAAGTAAAGGGAATACAGATTACTGTATAGACCAATCAGAAAACGAATAAAATCCGGATTAAACCAATAAAACGCTTCAGATATGGTTTTGATTTCCTACCCTGACAGAGGACAATAACCATTTTTCCAAATCATTAATAAATAAATATTCTCAAATATCTGTCTTATTCCTTGATTCCATGTTTTCGAAACCTTTTTTTTTTCCCTTGTTCTCTGACCCTAGGTAAAAAACTAGAGCAATTCTTCGTAGGGCTATTATTTGAATATTTTTCAAAGCAGTTTAAATATAGCTTGATTTCATAAGCGTGTGAGAATATACCGCATCAACCACATGGTGCATGCAAATATATTCATTATTAAAGTATTTTTTATAAGTTTTGTGGTGCAGAATAAAAGATAAACATTTGATACTTTGTTATGCTTATAATACTTAAAAAATAACGCGGTCTTTCACGGATAGCTGTTGTATCATGCCAAGTGTTATGCCTTTGAAAGAGTTACTAAGCGACTACTATATAGAGATTATAATTTAGAACAGTTTTAAAACGTTTTCCACACATTTGTTTTTTGTCCATTCTCATCAAGTATTTGTATTTAAAAAATAACTGCCAAGTCTTTTCAGTATCACAAACATCGTAATTTAAAAAATATTTTGTCAACTTTTATATTGTTATTTAAACTGTTCTGTGCGTGCCTTTGAGTCTTAAAAATAGAAATGGAAATCGGTTCAGTAGTTTCAGAGTTCACCCCGTACAAACAATTAATCAAGCAAACAAAAATTACTTCTTTATAATATTAATATAGATTTGCATATAACACATGTTTTCAGACATAATCTACCTTCTTCGTTTGTAAAATGAATACTTAAATAACTAATGTTTTTAGAATTTTTTACTTAACTAGGGCCATTCGTGTGCATATATGTGTGTCCCTCCGGGTCAAAATGTATAGTGGAATTTTAACTCACTTCCGATTATCCAATTTACATGAAGTTTTGCGTATCTATAATTCTGATTACAACACTTTACGAGTTACAAAAACAATGGTGTTAATTATGTAAAAAAACACGATCGCTAAAATATACATGCAAACTCCAATAACGAAATACTTTAAACACTGGAAAGTAGGAAACATAAATAAAGGGTGAGATACATAATTTTTCTTAATGCTCTTTTACAATTTATTAGTTTAATTTTAAATTCATTATGTTTAAAATATAAACATTCAGATTGTTATGTTTAAATGATGTTTTTTTTCTTTCTTGTTTCTATGACATGGCAAAAAATAATTAAATAAATTTTCTAGTTTCTTCTTTCTACCATAAGCAAATCAAAGTGATGAAATTCCAATAATAGGAGAAAATTGAAAACTAACATATTATAACGGGTTCTATTTTCGCAAACTACATGAAATGCAGTATTGAAATTATGCAAGATTTTTAAGAAAATTGTAGAAACAATAAATTAGCGTTATAATAAATTGGCATTATTTTTAAAGTTTTATTCTTTTATGTACAGTTTTTTAATCAAATTTTAAATATACCTGAATTTTGTATAACAACAACAGTATATTTCGCGATTATTATATTTTGTTATTGTATTTGCCAATAGTTCGAAACTATAAAAATTATTCTCGAAGA
Organism: Maratus speciosus; assembly: GCA_963932465.1. Classification (NCBI taxonomy): domain Eukaryota; kingdom Metazoa; phylum Arthropoda; class Arachnida; order Araneae; family Salticidae; genus Maratus; species Maratus speciosus. The sequence goes on along the minus strand of OZ010793.1, from coordinate 190,390,019 downwards.
TTAGTAGACGACGATTATAGTTTAAAAATATTTGTGGACAAAACAATGATAATTAAAAAAAATGTTGCTAATGGCAGCCCTTAACAAACACATTTTCATTAAATTATATTAGTTTTTATCTTAAAAGATATTTCGAAACGTTACGCATTTTCTTTAATTCAAGGCGGGGTTATTCCTAAACAATATTCTACATTGTTAACTATTCTACTATTTTATTTTGATTAAAATGTAAATATATTTTTTCATTCTTCTATTCGTTAAATAGCACATAAGGAAACATATTGACTTTTTATAGCCAATTCATAATAAAATAATCTTTAATTTCAACACAAAAAAAAAAAAAAAAAAAAAAAAAAAAACAGGACAAGTGCGAGTAGGTTACACGTCCTCGCGGTTCCGTACTGTTATGTCATATAGTATTTCTGTAAAGCTTAGAATGTACCTAGTTTCTTTATAAATATACAAAAATAAGAAGTTTCTATTTATACCTAGAAGCATGCTTAATTTCATGCCTGCATTTCATTTTGTACCGGAAAATCTGTTACAGTATGTTAATTTGACGCGCGTTACATGTGTTATAAGACCTTCCTTCGTGTCAAATTTAAAGGTTCAAGGTCAATGGAAAGTACGCTTTAGGTTTTGTGATTGATTGCGTAAAAAACAATTTTGTTTAAAACTGTATCTTTTTATTGCAATGAGTTAGAAGCTCGAAATTTTCACAAAACAGTATTTTACAAACCAAGAACTTTATTGATACTAATTTATAGTTGCTACATTCAGCCGCTTCTGAAAGAATGGTCGTGTCAGACAGACGAGAAACAAAGCGCTCCTATAAGATTTCTTTTTCGTTCTTTTCAGGAACCCCGTCTACTAAGATATAAAATTTCCTTATAATTTTTTGGATGCAAACGAATTGAGTTCTTATCTAGTATTTAAGCTGCTACGCATACGAAAGAATTCATCATTTTATCAAAAAAAAGTGGACTTTTCTAATATTAAAGAAATATTCCAATTTTACTTACGATTGTTTACATACTCCATTTATAGAGATCTAGACTACACTAAAGGGAAGTTCTAGAGTTTACTGCCTCATTGGATGAATGAAAAAAAAACCAATTATCTTAGAAGAAATAATAACGATTCTATACACTGTGAACAGTGAAATCGAATTTCAAAATTCGTCGGCTGTTTGATAAAAGGTTCGAGAAATAAAAGTTAGAGATTCAGAAGCCCCCCCCCCCCTCCGAAAAAAAACGCACCTAAGAGTGCCCTAGAATATCCAGTAAAAACAATAGCGCTATACCCTAATGCTTACAGGATGTTCACAAAATCTGGAAAACAAGAAACGACTTTTTTTAATAGTAATATTTATTTAATTTAATACAAATTTTTGTCGCTTAAATAAGCCGGTGATTTTTATTTGGATATACTAATATTCAACTTAAAAAAGGAAACACCCTGTACTTCAGTAATACATTGAAGAAGAGCATGTTTAGTGTTGAGCATATTTTAACTTAGCAAAGCAAATTTTGCTGAGGTCGATACTTATCATCTTTCTGTGGTGGCATTGGTACATATGAATTGTTTCTTGTAAATTGTATTGGACACAAACGCGATCTCAGAAAGTTCTAAATAATAGACCATATCATAATTCATGCATCATTCGAAAGACAATGTTGTGTGTAGTTTTATTAATTATATTAAACAATTCGGTCTGCACAAGCGAAATATATCCCATAACATGTATAATACATTGATAACACAATTGATATAAAAAGTGTTTTAAAAATATATTGCATCTTTGTTTCTAAGATAACTTTTTAAAATATGCAGTTATTAACATGCAACTTGTATAAAAATAATTTCAAAACAGTATTTTATTGAAGGAATACAGATAATCTTTGTGAAAAAGCCTTTTAAACACATACACAAAGGGCATAGCTGGGTAAGCATTGGAAACATGCCTTTCAATCAAATTTCCTGATTTTTGTCCCAGATGTGGCTACATATCTGACAATGTATTTCCCCTATTATATCACCCTATAAATATTGATATTTAATGAGATAAAAATGTTTTTTTCAATTTTTTAAAAAACAGATTTTCTCAAAAACTGCTGAACGGAAATTCATGCCATTAACTCAGGATATATAGATACCAAAGGTGCATAACTCGTAATTTTTGTATAATTTTCTGTTAATAAAAACTATGTGAAATAGCGAAATAAAAATTCAAAAAAATAAAAATCATATCTTATATTTATCCGAAAATTACCATTTTTTTTGTAAAAAAATTCCCCATATGTGGCCGTATATTCTGTAAAAATGCCGAAAGTTTGCGTTTGGTACTACATATAAATATTTACAAAAGTGTATAGTAAAGTTATTTAAATTCATTTTAAGGCGTGTTTTGGGGCGGAGCTACGCAACTTCGACATTCCTAGAATTTTTGGAACAAAGTCAGCAGAAAATATGTCAACTGAATATTTTAGATTCCATTAAGCATATAAACATTGTTTTTCAACTTCATGTTCATTTTGATATCGACAGCGATGAGTAAGTTGCTCATGTGTTCATTAAAGTTTAAAATACAGCAATTCTATAACTGTTTACTCCAAAAATTCTTCGGGCTTCGAAGTTGAGTAGCCCCGCCCCAAATAACGCCTTACAATGAATGTCAATAAATTTAATATATATTTTTGTAAATATTTATATGTAGTACCCAACGCAAACTTTCGCCATTTATACAGAATATATGAGATCATATGGGAATTTTTTTACAAGGAAATGGTAATTTTCGGATAACCATAAGATATGATTTTTATTCTTTTAAATTTTTATTTCGCTGTTTCACACAGTTTTTATAAACAGCAAATTATACAAAAATTACCAGTTATGCATCTTTGGTATCTATATACCCTCAGTTAATGGCATGAAGTTCCGTGCAGCAGTTTTTGAGAAAATCCGTTATTTAAAAATTCGGAAAAACATTTTTTTCTCATTAAATAGCAATATTTATTGGGTGGTAATAGGGAAAATATATTGTCAGATATGTAGCCACATCTGGGAAAAAAATCAGGAAATTTGATTGAAAGGCATGTTTCCAATGCTTATCCGGCTATGCCCTTTCCAAGAAATAAAAATTCATTGATATGTTAACAAATTAATTATTTCAAATACTCTAAATGTTTAAATATCTCAAAGTTATTATAAACTCATTCTGTAGTTAATACAACGGTACACGGGTTTTGAAAAGTTTAGGCTTATCCAATGAATGCATTTTTATAAAATGGCACGGGTTACCATTGCTTAATTTTGCTGATATGATACTTTAGGATGAAAAGCTGAATGTGTTTCCATATTTATACATCAGACGTAGACAGTTATGAAATTTGAACCATCAATGTATCTTTCCAAGTTACAAGATAGTAAAGAAAATCACAGTTTTTTTTTTTTTTTTTTTTTTTTTTTTTTTTTTTTTTTTTTTTAAGGAGTGTAAACTACACATTAATCTATTTTATCAGTCTAGTAGAATCCAAATTGATTCGGCTACATCTTTAACCCTATTGCGAATTTTTAAATCCTTGTATTTAGTTCATTCAAAATCCTGATTAAAAATAAGTTACACTTTGTTTTTGTTTGTCTTTGATGTTGAAGATATAAGAGCGATTAATACAAAATAAAAATTTTAAATAAATACAGCTACTTAATTCAAGGTATATTAAAGTAGAAATTTAAAATATATCAGAATATAATGACGTAATAGAAAAATAAAATAGCATACCCTTTCCAAGATTCATTACTTCACATATACATATATGAAAATTGATGTGTGATACAATATTTCATTGAAAGGAGAAATTTAATTTCTAAATCATGTAGACTTAAGAGAACATACCGTATTGATTCATTTTGCAACTTAAAGAACTTACTCCAAAAATTAAAAAGATTCTACATGGTTCTTATCAACATTTATATCGGAAATCTCCCTTAGATGTGTTTTAAACACATTGTGATTCGGGGAAATATCTTATAGGGAAAAATTCTAAGCTTGGAATATAAACAATTGAATGTAGTATAGAAATAATTTATGGAAGCAAATTTCGACTGCGCTGACAAGCAAATAGTATGTTCTGCTTATCATAAAAGAAAAACTGTCGATAAACGGAGACAGCCTAAGGTATGTATTTCATGTATATTAATGAAGTAAATTAAAATATTTCCAAATTATTATGTTTTGGCTTCGTCACGTACTGTCTTGTCACTTACAGGGCACAGTGCTTCTGTTGCGGAAATGTTGAAATGATTCAATGACACCAGGATTTGCAAACTAATTTCTTTGAAAATATGTAAAAACTTTTATTCACGTACACTATTTTATTGTAGTACTAAAGCACGATTTTATTTGAACATTCGGGTGTCATAATGACATTTCGGGATAAAAATTAAGTTAATATTCCACTGTCTTTCGAAGATTTGAGTAGAAAATTTGGCTATTTAAAAAAAAAACATAGTTTGCAAATATTTTAGACTATTTTACTAGAAAATTAACATTTATTTAAATTTTACTATTAATTTTAAATTTATACTGGTTTAATTAATAATATTGAAAAGAAAGCACACGCGGAAATTTTCAATTGAAAAATAAAACATAAAAAGTATTTTATTTGAACACAACAATTGCAATGTTCGCTAGTTAAAACAAAAAATTTAATGAAATAAAATTAAAAGTTTTAAGGATTACAATGTTGACATACATTCATAAGTAAAAGCGCTAAACAATGAATACTTACATTATAAAATTGTATATCGAAACAGCTAGAAATGGATTCAGGTATTTACTCTGTATTTCAGATTGTTTCAAAATGAGAATTATTTGGAATATTTTATGGTATGCTTGAAACTAATAGGTATAGTAACAGATACGTTATTATCTACTTAGACCACTGACTTGATAAACTATAAACTAGCATGTTATGTACTATGCAGTTTAATTAGTTATATTAGGATTGCCACTTAGTTACTAGACGCCTCTAGCGACCAGTTTGACCGCACTTAAATGTATTCTAAGCATTGCAACATAACACTTTTAATAATAATTCAATTTACTTCCGATTTGACTAAATATTACCTTCGCCAAATCGGAACAGTCTGATAGAGAAATCAAGAACTCAACAAGATTGCGATCATGGCAGTGGCAGTATTTAGAATATATTTTGTAGTCATCTAATTCACATATCAAGTATAAAGCTTTTCAAAAACTACTTAAATCACAAATTTAGCCATTTAAGCTCCGTGTCCGTTTGCTCATCAGTTGCAATACGTCAGCTTATGTGGAGTTTCTTAAGATTATTATTTTTTATTTTGTAACCGAGTTCACTGCCAACTGGAATACTTTAGCTGGTACTATTTTGTGTAATGACGTATTTTTAGTGAAAACCCTTTAATGGCACCCTCATTTACATTAATCCATATTGTAGCTAATATTTTTTGTGTTTAATGCTGATCTTGGCTGTAGACTCGATTACTGAATATTTGAATATCATTATTTCCATTTAATATTCTTGTGTAATGTACTATAATCCGGATGCATACAATTTGCCGTATTTTATCCAGTATAGTTTATTATAAAACTTAGAAATTTTGGAAGTCATTTATTATAGTCACATTCCTTTTAACCATATTTTCTGTAAGTAGCTTCACCTTTAAACACTTTTCTCCTTTGGCGTGGAATCTGGTTAGAACAGCGCTTGAAACATTTTTGCATTTGCAACTATGCCTCTAAAACTAACGTTTTATCAGTTAGCCGTTAACAACGATAAGGTGGTCGTAATGACCACCTTATATATACATGTAGATGGTTTTACTAGTATTTACTATTATTTGTAATAGTACACCGACTTCACGGGACGAAATATACAAAGAAGTTTATCGCGTAAAATCTTAATTCCACGGTCGGCAACTGGCGGACCGCGGCCCACATCCGGACCGCGAAAAAAATATTGAAAATGAAGAATTTATTCATTTTCCAACAAATCTTAAAAATATAAAGAATTCCGCAATACACACTGCGGTATTCCTAGGTTTTATATCAGATTTTGTGAAGGAATTTGAAGAAAGATTACAAAACTTTGCAGAGATAGGTAGGTTGTCTCATTTTTTAAAATCACCATATGAAGTTGCTCTAGCTGCAGAATGGACTGTTGTGGCTGCGAAGTTGTTCAGTCTTGAAAAAACCTTAACTTTAGATGGATATATTGGACTTGAAAGAAGATATTTCCTTGCGAATGTATAAAACAGCATCCTCTGAAGAGTTTGGGGGTAAACATGTCTCAGAAAACTATGAAAATTACAAAAAAAAAAAAAAAAAAAAAAATAGCTATTAACCTGGCTACTATGTTTGGCTCCACATATGTATTTGAAAGAACTTTCTCGAAAAGGAATTTTTTGAAGAACAAATATCGTTCGAGATTAACGGACGCCCACATTGAAGGTACTCTTCACATTAGCTGTTCACAACTTGAACCAAATTACAAAAAAACTGGCTCAAGTCCGCAAGTGTAATTTTTCGCATTAAATTTTCTACGAATACATGCATTCATTATTTTATTATGTGTATGTAAAAATTTTCAGAACATATTTTTGTGTATTTAGTAATTTTTCAGAACGAATACTTGACTTTTCTATTTTCTATTATATGTATGTGTATGGAAAAATAACAATTTAAAAGTAATAAGTACTTGTATTATGAGTTTTTTCTCTGGACCTCCAGAAAAATTTTCAAAGGTATTCGGACCCCGCTTAAAATTGTTTGCCGACCCCTGTCTTCATCCTATAAAAATGGAAATTTCAACTGTTTTAGTTGTTAAAGAACGGAGAAAGCTTTTCTAAATGTAACTTATAGCACACGTGGAAAATACAAAAGTTTAAATTTCATAACTTCTTAAAAATGAATTAAGGTGACATAAATATATTTTCATATGATGAAGACCAACATTTAAAACGGTTTTAGAAAGTAGAACTACATGTCTAAAGCAGTGGTGGGATTCAAATAATTTAACAACCGGTTCCCTGCCCGAATGATTTTTGATGTACAACAATGAATGAAAAAGGAAGCATCACACATAGATTATGAAACACTTTCCAATATTATAAGAACATTGTTAAAAAAAAACTTTGGTTCTTTTTTTTACACTGAAATAAATCCTGGAATATGTTACACTATAAAAGGACGTTAATAAATATTCGGCAATCATGAAACCCTGATTATAATTTCTATGAGAAAATGCATCAAACAATAAACAGTATAATAAAATGGAATTACTGGAGAAATATAAAAGAAAATGCAATTTAACAAATTACAACGACCATTTGGAAAATGATTTCTTCAAAGACTAAAATTTAAGACATAAAAAATTGCACGGAGTTGATCATACATTACGTACGCCATGGATTACATTTTTTGGTACTGTAAATTTTTAAACTTCTACGGAGCTGGTCATTCATTACGTACGCCATGGATTAAACATTAATATTCCTGGACCAATTTTAAATGAAATTTCATTCTTAAACTTCTAAACATCCCACAATATTACTTTTTACACCGTCGCCGTATAGAGAAAAAAATATACTTTTAAGTGCTTAAGTACAGCTTATTTGAAAGCTGTATCTCAATTTGTTTCCGAGTTATTAAATTTTTGTAGTTTTTATTACTTTTTTGTCATACTGACAACAGAAATATTCATCTCTGTTGAAAAGTCAAGGGAAGATACAGATTACTGTATAGACCAATCAGAAAAATAATAAAATACGGATTCAACTAATAAAACACTTCAGATATTTGTTTGCTTTCCTACCCTGACAGAGGACAATAGCCATTTTTCCAAATGTTTAATAAAAAAAGCAGAAATGTAAGTTTAAGAATTAACCCATGTTCATGACCTAAAGTTGTATATAACATATTTAGAAAAATATTATCAATGCTAATAGCTAGTGAGACAAATTTTTGCACGACCAAAACTTCTCGAGTTATGACATTTGGAAATTTTAGGAATATTTACCCTTTCTTAGTTCAAAAAGAAAAAAAAAAAAGCAGGCCGGACAATGCTGGAAATTTGTAAAATATAAAGTATCATGATTCGGCAAATTTAGATCATACAATGCCTTTTCATTTGTTAGAACTGGAAAAATATTTTTCTAAATATAAATTATAGGACTAGAAGAACTTATCAAAATTTTGGATTTGTTGCATTTGGGAAAATAACTACTTCCATTTAAAAAACGTCTAAGATATGAAGAACAATATAAAAAAATGTGCAGTTGGAAGTATATATCTAAATCTGACGATTTAAGTATTAGCTATAGATCAGAGATAACATGGAGCATTCCGTGTCAAAGCAAAGTACCGTTTATTCGAATAATAGCGTTGCCTGGGCCCGTGATGAATGACCCATAAATTAACCTGAAATTTAACTATTTAAATTCATATTTTTAAATGAAAAAATATTGAATTGAAAGCATTACTTTCTGCGCAATTTGATTTGTGGAGTCTATGCACACCGAAAGCGAGCGAAACCGCGAAGAAACACTCAGGTTTTCATTGATTTCGTCGAAATTTCACACATTTTATTTTGTAAAAATACTTCTACCCGTCCGAATGTTTAAAAATTTTTGTAGATGATGTAAATTTGATCTCTTGAGAATCTCAATATCATCTGAATTTGAGATACTCTTAAAAGATTGTGTTCAAATACGATCGTTTAATTACTTTTAGCGTAGAAAAATATCATCTACTTCAGGCGCAAAATGACCTGCATTCGCCGGTACATTTGTAAGGGCTAAAATTCCTATTTTTTAAAACCGATTGTCCCATCGATAAGAAGGTGGTTTTTGATTTACGAATATATTATTGGTTTGTCAGTACCTCTAAAATTTCACCTTGAAGGAGCGAAACCTCAACGAAACACTCAGATTTTTGCTGATTTCGTCGAAATTTTCACACATTTTATTTTGTAAGAAATATTTCTACCCGTTCGAACGTTTCAAAATTTTTGTAGGTGATGTAAATCTGGTCTATTTATTGAGATGCTCTAAAAAGAATACGGTCGTTTAGTTATTTTTAGCGTAGAAAAAATATCGTCTTCGTGAGGCGCGAAGTGACCTGAGTTTACCGGTGTATTTGAAAGGGTAAAAATTCGATTTTGTTTTAAGCCAATTGCACCACCGATTAGAAGAGGGTTTCGCTTTAAGAACATATTTTTGGTTTGTCGGTACCTCCAAAATTGCGCCCTGGAGGAGCGTTGCAATAAGGGAGAAAAAGTTTTTCGGAAAAACGACCCTTTTTGAAAATTGTTTTCAAGCGGTTAACTGCGATATTTTTTTAATTGATTGTGGCATTTGAGAAGTAGATCTTCCAACATATGTCTTTTCTTTTTAATTTTACTAAGCGGTTTGGCCGATATAAGTTAATAAATAATGGCAAAATACCCCCGAATTTTTTTTCTTTTCGTTATTCATTTTCAACTGATGCATAAATAAGGTTTCTGTGCGTGCACCACAGTTTTTTCTTTCTCGCAAGAACCGAGTTGAGTTTTTAATGAGAGTTAGTTGCGATTTTTAATTAATAATTCAAGTAATTATTAGAATTTTAAACTTCTGTGTCTCAGGCGTATCAGGAGACATTTTCAGCTAGCCTCACAAACATTATCAGTCTCGTACGTGCCGTAGATTTTGCTAGCCATTGCACACACACAGAGAAAAACTTTCTTTTATTAGTATAGATAAGTAGTTAGTGTAATTTTTAATAATCTTATACCATATAACTGGGATTAGCTTTAGGAGTGTCAATAAAGTTACCAAAATTCTCCAAAATTTCGCTTTTTTAAGTTGAATTTTCTCTTACAGGATTGATGAGGAAAAAATATATTATTGTTTCAAATGAAATATTATTTTATTAAATGAAATTAATCAGGAGTTATCACAGAGTTATGCCTACAAAACAATCTTGTGCAGATAAACATTTAAAGAAAGAAAATTAATGTAAATGCGATTTTCGCATTTGAAGTATCATTTTAACAACCGGTTCGCCGAACTCAACACAAATTAACAACCGGTTCTACCGAACCAATGCGAAACGGCTGAATCCCACCACTGGTCTAAAGGCATTGGTTTGGATATCGACTACTGTAAAATGGCACATACTGAACATTAACGTGTCAGATGTATGGTATTATGTATCAGAAATTTAATCTACGGTTGGAACAAAATAAATTCGCATTAAACCTAAGAATATAAAAAAAGAAAAAAAAAAGAAAAGGTGGTGAGAAAGTCATTAGATGTTCATTCTGTAAGAAGAAGATTTCATGCCGTCTTTTGAAAACACAGTGATTGAATTCCTCCTTCAAGTCGTTACAAAAGATGTGCAAACGAGTTAGTACCCAATTTTCTGGCTCTTTGAAAATCTTAAAGTTGTATATATTTTTCTTTTACGGAATTTTCATTTTACAGATATTTTCAGCAATTCTCTTTATTTTCATTGCGTTTTGTCTGGTTTTCGCTTTGAATATTCGATTTATTGAAACTCAAGAAATACTAAAGGAGTGATTTTACTCTAACTAAGCAATTCTTCTTAAAAATACTTAAATGGAAATGAAGCATATTACATTTCAAAATTTTAATAAGTTAATTATTTTTTAGAGGAAAAAGATATATCCCCTTAACTAAATGTTTATCTCTGGACTGTTAACACATAATATATCTTTAATGATTTGAAAAAAAAATGAAATATGACTTTGATTTATTTAAATTTTAGAAAGTTGACAGTGGTACGAAACTTTAAATCCTTTTGTAGTCAAATATCGATTTATGGTCAAATATTAGGAAACCAATATTTATTAATATGATGTATAATGTGTTTCTTTAAATTTAACTTTCAGTAAAAATAGATAAGTGAATAGAAATAATAGCACAACGACACTCCCTGTGGCGTGCACTATAAAAAATGGACAAATTTATCTGCATCTACGAAAGAATCATATAACCATAAGCTACATCTATACTCTATTATATACTATTTAATATACAGTAACCTCTTCCGAATGTCACATGATAAAAAAAAAAAAACAATATATTTTCAAGGTTTAAATAATCATTCATAAAAGCTAATTTACTTTTGCTGCCACTGAATTTCAGAGAATTTTCCGAGACGCTTTTATAGTCTATTAATTAGTTTTCTGAAACTGGAATATATGTTTTTAAGATAGTATTAGTTCTGAAGTTCTTATGTTATGTGATGTCAAAATAACTTCATAGAGCATCCAAAATCCAAACAATTCGGAAATTGTACGTGAAACGTGACAAATGAGGTGCATTTGTACTAAAACTAGTTTTATAAATATTCAGATCTTGGTGCAATAACTGTAGCACTCTTATGCAAAAATGCATAAATACAAAATGTATTAGGAATATATATATTAAATCCAGTAATACTGAAATAATATGACTCAATCTTAAATAGGACGTAATCTCCGTGGCACCCTGGAATCATTACCTATCATTGGATATCATTAAATTAATTACGTATGATAGGATTTAATAGAATAAAGAAAACTTTTAGGTTTTTTTTATGTCTTGATTAGATTTTTTTTGTAATTTGACAAGACTCATCAAAATTCCGAAACGTTTATATATATTATATTTCAAACCATTCGGTTGGGTAGTTTGATGGCTGTTATATGCAGACAGACCGACAGACAAATAGATGGATGGGTCAGACGACGGATGGACCGGACGACGACTGCTACTTATTTATATAATTACGAACACACCTAAAATAATATTAATTTCTGTCCTTACAAATTTAAATATTCATCTACAAAATTTAATACTTAATATTTAATGACCTGACAATCTATGAGAACTTACGCGTAAAAGGGCGTGATATCATATATATAACGTGTTCCGGATCCGACGGACAAATTCAGCAGGGTGATAGTAGGCACCGAGAGAATGAAAAATTACCATGGAATATGGGGTCGAAATCTAATTTAGTCACAAATACAGAGTATTTCACCCTAACTGAATTAGTTGATGGTAATAATTTTAAGAAAAATAAAAATACTGCAAGGAAAATGTAATGAATGGGTAATAGAAAATTTTACAACTTATTTTTAAATTATAACATTCACAACGAAAGTGAGCATGTCTATTAAATGTTTCATTATAATGTATTCTATGGGGGTATTCATTGCCAAAAATGGAGAAAAGGAAATTGCTAGTCCATTGACTTATAGTATTCCAAGTGCAAAAAAAAGGTAAAAAATAATAATAATAATAATGAAAAAAAAATAAAAAGAAACATTTCGGTATTCGTTACAAACTTAAATAATGTAAAAAGACATTTTCCGTCTTTAAATCATGTAAAATTAACACCAAAGCACATCCGAAGGAAAAAAAATAATCTATACTCATTACAAATTTAAATAATGGTTATCTACATAAAATCAGTAATATCGATTAACCTGGCATTGAGTGAGTAATTATGTGATAAAATAAATGAAATTTCAAAAAGTAGAAACTATATATACTTATTTTTTTTTTTAATCCGTCCGTGTTCTAACTCTCGAAAACATACCCGAATTGCCATGTAATTATTATACATTATTGACATATACTAAAGCATGATTTTTGAAATTTAAGTGTGTAGCTTTAATAGTTTGTTTTCAGAGACAGTCAAAATTATTCCATTACATTACGATCAATAGTAAAATATCGATTCAAATGCATTTTGATGACGTTACATCGTTTCTGACATAATGAAACCGATATTTATTTATGAAGTGCACAAAACGATGCTTTCTGTAGAAAATGGGTGCAAAGCATTTAATATTCAGTAACAGGGACATACGAAGAAATTCCTTTGCATTACGGTCAATTGGAAAATGCTGTTTCAAGAGTATATTGATGATGTTCCACCATTATAAACAAAATGAGAAAAATTCTCTGTAGCATATATTTTTTAAAAATATCCTAACACAACTGGAAGCCAGATAGATTTTTTAAAAAGGTGGTACGAATAAATATATATATAGTTCACCAGGAGATATATGTTCCGACTCGTAGTCAAATGCTTAATAGTCACGGTAGATGGAATGTCGCTTCTGTAAAAGAAGAAAAGAAAAACCTGTAATTTTTTTTTTCAAATGGAGTTTTGAGTAAATTGGTGTTTGTAAAAATTAGTTAGTCTTAAAAAATAGTAAAATTATATATTTTTTAAGTTTTTGTGCGAGTATCTCCCCCCTCCCCTCCTTAGTTATAAACAAAAGAACTTCAGAAGAAAATCGTTTTAATCATATCTGATTCTTTCCATAACACTTCTAAAAAATAATAAGAAATTAATCAATATATTTACAAATTTAAAAAAATGATTTGAAAATGAAATTTACAATAACGTTTTATGAGAGTTTAAATATATAATTATGTATAAGTTTTAAATATATAAGTATACATAAGTATGTACGAAAATGGATGATACAGGAATACTAGGGACAATATATATAAATTTAAAAGGATTATGATAACTATTATCAATATATAAATTGTAAAAGGAAATCGCCCTATCGCATTTAATCGCAATTAATATCTGAAAACGCATGAAAATAAAATTTGAAAACGATTTTTATTTTCTTTTATTTTTATATAGTTTTACAGTGATAATTTCACTTAATGTATTAATTAAATGAGTTCTTATTACTTCCATGCTTAACAAACAATATTCAAAAATGTATACGTGATTAAGAAACTATGAAAAACCCATTTAATTTAGGGGGGAGATGTAAAAAATACCATAGCATGGTAATTTTTCTATTGGACAGAAAAAAATAAAAGCATAAATATATATATAAAAAAAGATCCAGTTAATTAAGGATTAAAAGTAAAAAACGCTAAGAGTACCAAAAAATCGAAAATCTTTTTTTTTACGAAGCATTTTCTTAAATGCCAAGCTTAACAAACAGGAGAACCCTTGGAGTGCCAATCCTAGTAGAAATAATTCTAAAACGAGTAGCAAAATGTCGCTGTTTGAATGTGCTACATGAAGTGAAATGGAAAACGCTGAAAGTACCAGTGATAAGATGCGCGGCTACTGGTGGCCGGTACAAAATTTGATCATGTTGTTATTGTTTTCGTCAATGGAATATTTTTAAGCAAAGTGAAAAATATTAAATAAATTTGTAAAAGAAATGTTTACAAATGATAATATTAGGTATTTAAACACTAAACAAAAGGAAGCTAGGTACGTACATTTTAAAGAGTTGATGTAAGAGTCCGAAAGGAGTGAAGTGGAAAACGCTGTAAGTACCAGAAGTAAGTTTTTTTTTCGCTTGACAAATTCCCTGTTTTGGACTTTCAGCGTTTTCTATTTTTAGTACTCATTTCATTTTATCTAAAATATCTTGGCTGGAAATTCGTAACTGTTGTTCTTTGTTTTGTAAAGCTAAAAGCGAACAAAAATTCGAAAAACTGACTTTCAAACTTTTGTCCTTTAAGTAAACGATGTCTGTCAGATTTAATGTAACAAAGAACGACATAAATAACAAAAAAAAAAAAAATACGATTTTTTCCATACTTAGATAAACCTATTTCCAGTTTACTCTCCTACATTTAATAATTTTTCCCATATTTACTTCTACAAAAAATAACAAAAATGTTTTTCACAATACTTACAGATAGACTACCTTCCAATTTCCTCTCCTATATGTAAGCAAGTCTTGACATATTGTAAAATATCTTTAATATTATTTATTCAATAACACATTTCGCAAAAGAAATTCAAAATTATACTTAAAAAATGCCATCCTATCGACTTTTGGATTGTAAAAAATATATATACACACAAAAGTGAATGTAAATGAGTAAAACGTTAGACTACGTTTTACCATTAATATTTACTGCAGAAGATTTTCTGTTTCGTCATTTGCATAACCAATTTTAAAGAGACCAGAAATGTTTGCGATTAAAAAAATTGACTAAAATTTAACCGTAGATTACGCAGCTTATCATAAATTTAGACTATTATTTCTGTTTGAATTTCTTCATTAATGTTTTATAGAAATAAAAAAAAATGTTTGTTAAATTGTAAAATAATAACAATAACAGAAGTTTTGACATTGTACGAAAAAATTAATCTTTCCACGATTTTGATGTCCAAGTAAAAGATTTTTGAGTCATTGTTCCTTTTTATATTGTTTATTAAGTTATCTCTCAATTATAACTGTAACAAATTTTCGTTCAAATTTTATCTGTACACTATATAAAAAAAAAAATATGTAAATCTACAAAACAAGTTTTTGCAAACTTACAGAAGTCTGTAGCTTTACAAAATAACTACTAAAATTGCAGTAATCTTACTAAAATTTTATCTGTAACTCGGGTTGCAGTTACATAAAAATTTCTAGGTATCCCTGTTAGAGATCTGCACTGGCTGGCCCGAGGCCCGAAGCCAGAGCCCGGCCCGGCCCGCGGGCCAGGCCGGCCCTAGTGACTACTCTTTGCGGGCCGGGCCAGGCGCTTAAAACTGGCATTTGTTTGTTAGTGATTTGCGAAACTGTGACGTCACAAATATTGAAAGAAAGTAGAAAATTCTTTTCTGTGAAGATACCTGAAACAGCAGGTGTATGTGACCCCTCCGTCAACATTGCATGACCTCCAACGATGCATTACGGATACTTGTACCAATGTGTGACCCGCTATGCTATAACGTGTTCAACGTAAAATTCAGACTAGCATCCAGATGTGCATTGTAGCTGACGGAGAGAAGTTTGAACATCGAAATTAAAGGTAACTTTTGATAACTAGTTGTTTTATTCTTTCTAAGATCGTTTCGATACGTCGCAGTGTGGGGAATCGCTAACAAACAAATGCGCTTTTTAAACCTCCTGTTTTTTGTATTCATATTCGCATAGTGTCTGTCAGTACTAAATAGATGATGCTCTACAACTTTGTCATTCACTGTTTTCCCATATCTTGTATCGTTTTCAAGATAGGAACGTTAATTCTGCTTTTTTACTCTGCGTTAACTTTTCACCATATGGTGCTGCAAGAAGTCTCATCTAGTAGCACTTCAGTATACATAGACACCACTTTTATGACTATAACTTCAGCTGTTTGGCAGTTAAGAGTGTGGGAACGGACTTTAGTGGTCACCGTGTATACGCTCGAGGTATACATATAACATCGTACGTATATATATGAAATCGAAGATAATTCTATATTAGAAAGAATTAGAAGATATTCTTAAGCTTTCGTATTCAGGTACCAAGCCTTGCAAGAAGAAGAGGTCCTGAAATACAACTTATTATTTAACTTTTCAAATTATAAAAATCTTGGCTAATCTATGAAATTTAGAATTTAAAACGTGATCTGTATTTTTTGTGAAAAAAAATAGGAACGTTAAAATGTTACTAATCCCGTGTACTATATTTGGGTAGAATTTATGGTAATTAATTCAGCTGTATAAATGAAAAGAACTTACTATTTTGTGAGAAAGTCATTACCATAATAATACTTTGTGATTAATGCAATTATTTTCTGTTTAATATTCTCACTTAGTAGGAAAAACGTAAAATATATCTTTAATAATATTTAATGCGATATTTTGTTTTCGCCGTACTACATATCTATAGGCGAATGATTATTGCGATTTGTATGTAATTAAAATAAAGTGGAGTTTATCTGATATTTCGATTTAGCCTATTCGTGTTTTTCTCAGTTTTTACAGTTAGATTACATAAACTCACGACGTTGAAATGACCAACTTTCATTTTTAGGAATGCGATGGAAATTTGAATGGAAATATATTTTGTGATCAATTATTGTTCTTTTACATCATGAGAAATACTTCATGAAGGAAAAATTCTTCATGACGTAAAATATACGTATATGAAGTGTCATCACTTAACATTAATGTCCATATATGTTTTCTTTCTTTCCCGCTATTCTTGAAAACAGCGAGATGGCATGAAATGTCTCTTCCTATAACATGGATGATAAACACTAAATCATTTTATTAATTAAATATATTTCTTAATTTTATTGCGGATATTGAATAAATATTTTCTAAATCTATTGAATGTGTCCGATTGTCAAGAATTAAAGTTAACAAATACAATTACTGTAAACCAAAATGTGTATAGATCACAAAATATTGTTCATGTATAATAGTTGTTTCAATCTCAATATTCTATGCTATTCATAAGGCGTTTTTTCTTATATTTTAAATTCACTTTTAGACCCTTTCTAATGTGCTTTTGTGTTCGTTTGTGAGAAATAATTTATTTCTCGAAAAAAAAAAATTAAATCAATTTCGATAAAATAAATTCATTATAGCAATATAAAATTTAAATTATTTTTTTCATTTATAGGAGAATAATAAATTTTGGTCTTTCTTTAATGAAATGGGATATTATTTTCTCGTTGGCGTATCACAAAATCTTAAAAATATATACACGATGATAAATATTGCATAAGAAAGTGTCGACGATTTAATTTTCTTATACAAGAAAACTGTATTTTCTCTTACAGAATGAATTAAACGATGTTCACAAGCAGAATGCAGCTAACATAATTTACTAACTCTATTTAATTCTAAAATTGTTAAAAAGAAATTTTAATTAACTATTTCTTTTTAAGAATTTCTACTTTAAACTCACTAATGAAAAATATAAATTATAGATTATCATAGAAGTTCTGTATTGCAACAATTACATATTTGATTTAAACTTTGTTATTACGATTGCATTATTCAGTTTCCTCTTTTACTAATGCTCGATTTCTTAACTTAAACTATCCGTTAATTAAAAAGTAAGATGATACTTCGCATTGCATCCACAGTAATGCGTAAAAAACAGTTTTCATAACATGGCAATGAACAACTAATACATTGTAAAGTTCCACGTCTTTTCCATGGAAATCTTGGGTAGCTAGTTATCGAAAATTAAATATATCTGAATCTCTTCTGATCTGAGCTATGAATAGTCGAACTGAAGAGGTTTATATATATATATATATATATATATATATATATTACCATTAATTAAACATAACCTGCCACCGTCAATTATTATGAATTAAAGCTGTAAGTATTAAAAAAAAATATATATTATAAGAATTATTATGGAAGAAAAAAATATATATATATATATATTAAAAGTTCGTTGTGAAATTTTCAATAACTCGTATTTACCACCAACATTTCTAGATTTTTTTTTTTAATGTAGGGTAATTTCGTGATTTTTGAATTTGTGTTTAAAGTCCCATGGTGGACATAAAATAAAAAAAAATCATGCTGTGCTATTTAATGTTAAATGTACAACACGTGTGTAGAGACAAAAAAATTCAAAACAAATTATTAATTTTTTTTTTTTTTTTTTTTTTCTGAAACATTACATTGCGGTGCGTCACCCGTACATTCAGGCTGAGACGCCACACTTGTGCGGTAGTTATGCCGCGCTTGTAATAAGAACAGAATGAAATTAGAAAAAAAGATATTCATAACTGGACTATAATTAACGATGTAATAACAAAATGAAACTAAATGAGTAAAATGAATCGTATTAGTAGATTCAAATTAGTAATTGTTGCCTACTTTCACTATTAAAATTATCGACTTTTTTTTACATTAAATTTTAATAGTTATTTCAGCAACAACGTAACGTAAATGTATTATAAAGGGAAAAGAAAAAAAAGTAAAATTGTGTACACATAATTTATTTGTTAACCCTTTCGACACCGATGGGTTTTACATAAATTTTATTCGGTTGGTACCACTTTTTAAAAAGAAGTTACCTTTACTTAAACTGGGATTTCCCTCAGAGGGATTAGTCTGTGCGATATTGCTGAAATTTAATAATGACATGTGGAAGCAAAGAAAATGAGGTGTTATCTTTAATTGTCCATATACTGCGATAAAATGAAATGATGAGAATAAACGAATCGTAGAATTACAAAATCTTATATATAAATTCGTATACACTGTTTTAAAAAAAAGTGAAAGTGAGCCATGTAAGACAGCCATGCATGGATATAAAATTGAAAGTAAGCAATATATTAAAAGTAAAATAGAAAATGAAATACTAAATTATCTTATATCGGAATTGTAATCGTATAAAATGATGTCAAGACCATAATAAGACGCTCCGCACCAATCTGAGTAACTTTAAATGACTAATATGTGATGTTTGAAAAGAATTGACTATACTTTATATAGTGTGCACTCCCCCGGAATAGTTAATATTGTACAATATCTGTTTTCCACGGATACAATGAGGTTTTCGATAAGAATTAAGGAATTGTCTCTTCAAAATATTTTGTAGTATCAAAGTACCGAACACATCAACAGCGGCATGCAATGCGTCGTTAGAGTGTGTTTTACATATGCTCGATCGGATTTAAATGATGAGTGTATGCTGGCCACTACATACGCTGTATTGTTTTGTTATCAAACATATTCTGCACAAGTTGAGCTGTATTTAGCATGTATTAAATAAAAGAAATTGGCAATGATTGCAACATAAAGTATGACACAAGATCTGGATATATCGTCTGCATAACTTTTGAGCTGTCAAAGTGTCATTTGAAGTAATTTACAAACCCATGCATATTTATTCAGCAAATCATGCAAGCTAACATAGGCCAATATGAACCCGATTATGAAATTTCACCAGAATAAGTTAATATATAAAAAATCTACTAATGTCAATTGAGAATATGACCTTATGATAAAAGAATCAGAAAAAAAAATCATATCAAATTTAAAACGGCACTTCCTCTGTTAGTGGCCTTGGCGAGAGAGAGAACAGCCTAGAAAAGGAACACTTTAACAAGTACTTTCGGGCAACCTACTCACTGTTTCATACAGTGCCATGTCTTTGTTCAATAATTACACAATTTATTTAATGCTAGGTGGGTATCTATCACTTTTGTTGCATTTAAATTGCATGTTTTGTGGAAGAAATGCAGCATTATGAAATATTTATAGTTTCTATACCTAATAATTTCAAATTAATGGCAATTGAGAACGCTTTCCATTCATTTCCTCTTTTTAAATTTTAAATTTTTAGAAACCATTCATAGAGACGATTTTATATTTTGAAACTAACTCGAAAAAAAATTTCAAGTTTTTGGGCTCAGCAGTAACACAGAAATAGAAAATTTTCGAAAGTTTTTTGTTTCTGCAGTGTTTTATATAGCGACATTTTTAGAAATTGTTCTATTGCGAGAATTTACGTCATGATAAATACAGCCATGTCAATTTTCATGTTTATATTCCAAACAGTTCCATGTACTTCGTTACTTAGATCATCTTTAGATGTTTTTCCTCTTTGTTTAGTCTTTCGATTTTTTAGAATTCGTTCTACAACGAGCATTTACATCTTATAAATTACTGTCATGCCAAAGATTTAGTTTCTAACCCCAACAGTATCCCAGAAATTTCAATATTCCAAATAAATCATAATTTAGAACCAGTCTAGAAATTTTTACGTTTATCTGTCAAATTGAATTTTTGAACCTTTTAGAGAGCGTTCATAACGAGTATTTACATCTTAAAAGTAACCACCACACCGAATTTAAAGTTTCTAACCCAATCAATATCACAGAAATCGCAATTTTAGAAATTTTTTGCTCTTGCAACGATGTAGGTTGTTGCACTGACATAAAATATAGTCTTTTTTTGGAGCAGAGATGGCCACCAACATTTTTTTAAGTTGGCTATGTAGTTTCAGAGATAACGCCCCACAAACGCACAAACATTAATAATATTATACACTTTATATATTATAATGATTTATAATATTAGCATAGATGTACATATACAGAAGCCATTTATCTGTTACATACTAAAGTGCCCGGCGTAGCCCAGAATTCGAAGAATGTTTGTTCTGAAAAATCAATTTCAAAACATACAACGTAAAACAAACATTTTAAAAAAGCAGTCGAAGTGTTTAAATGAATCAAATGAAAGCACAATATAAAAATGTATAAAAGTATATAACAGACTCAAAAGAATACAGCTATAAATGAATCGAATGAATTTCAATTTAGCATTGGATGAATAATGTTAAAATACGCCAATATTTCCATAATCGGATCTTTATCATGCTTCAATATGTTTTTTCACATTCATTTGACGTTATACTATATTCACCACGTCCTTTATATTTCCAATATGACGTAATGCTTTCCTTTTTCTCGTGGAAACC